>CM038669.1:195772895-195802895 GCA_021605145.1 Aegilops bicornis | reverse complement strand
TTAATAGGATGAATTTGAATTTACGGAGAAGGGAAAGTCATTTTATTCCCTCTCATTCAAAGTTTTTGAAAAGGTTCAAATTTCACTCAAGTTTAATTCACTCAAGCAAACAAACAAACAATTAATTATATTAACATTCCAAAATTTGGGATGTTACAAACCTACTCACACTTAAAATGAATCTGAGTCCTCGAGATTGAAAAAGCGACAAGAAGAAAAGGTTAGGGTTGGGGTCTTCTAGCAAATGTCTTGGTCGAGGAAAGGTCAGGTGCTACCACACTTAAAAAACAAGGTCATGGTTCCAATAAACTCAGATAATATTTCCTCTGGAGGCTGACAATGTATGTCTCTTCACATATCTTACAATAGCTCCTTCATTAAAGCTCTTACATCGAGGAAGCATAGAGTTTTCCTCAAAAGCTTGGGTCGGTTCGTCAAAGTTGAAGTTCGTCCAGAGACTAGATCTTCTTAGGTGATGGGTGGGTGTGTCCATTCTAAACAACTATCGGAAACACTCATGGTGGTCTACAATTTATGGTTTTCTCCTGCGATGAAAGCGGGTGCGAGTTGAACTTCACCGTATATCCTACGATTGTAGCGGTTTGCTGTAAAGGGTTCCATCGTACTACCATTCTATGGTTTTATGGCTTATCGATGTCGACACTCTTCTAAGGTTTTCAAGGCTCTCACGATTTCCAATCAACATATGATAGTTCATGATAGAAGTCTCGGTATGGGGGCCAATCCATCCCGTTACTTGAATCATTACCACATACGTAAATATCGAATCACGTGTTCTAACACTTGGGCATACTCACAAGCATTGCAGAAATTTCTCTTGTTGGCCAGGCGAGTTCGTATAAATCCATGGTTTTTACGCAAGCCAAGCAAAACATCTATCGTTACTTCACTACTCTCGGGGTTTTTGCGTAACCTCCTCTGAAACGTGGTGATTGGATCCTTGATTCTTCCAAATTTATTCCTTTATCGGGGTTACATCTGTTCCTTTTCAAAAATCACGGGCACATGGGTTATGGCCCACTTCAACACTAGTGCGACTTTAACTCATCCTTGGGTAACTCTCTTGTTACACCTCCTTAAATCGATAGTACTCTGTTTCTTCATACCATCATATCAAAACAAAACTCCAACTTATTTTGTCCGACTTCCTTCTATGGCGTCATGAATAACCGTTTCTTTCTTCATTGCTCTCACGTGGCTTTATAAAGTACTATGACCAAAAGAAGTGCACAAGTTTATCCATAAAATCTCATTATTTTCATATCAATCCTTCATTACATCCTTAATCATTTTGTAAATCCAAATTCCAAAAAGTACTTTGTTACAAATGCTGCCACCCACATGGTTTGGTATGGTAGGACATTACTTCCAACTTTATTTATTTATCCTCCTCGGGAGTTCTTGATCCCACTTTGGAAGTATGCGACATGAGCCTTGAAATCTTCAATCTTACATTTCATCATGGTGGTCTTGAGCTTCATTACCATCATCTCTGCTTTCGTACTTGGCGTGGGTATTCACGAGTATAGCAGTCTTGCTTCAAGTATTTCTCCGATCGGCGTATGGCTTTATGGCTGCCTTCTTCACGAAACGACATCGAAGAAAGTTGCTTGTGGCACCGTGAGATGAAAAATCTTGCCCCATCATCTTTGGGCAAACTCCTTTCAAATGGTGAGTGTACCTCCACATACCAAAATTCCACTCCCTTTTGCATGAAAGGGTAGCCTTTGTAAACTGCATCTCCTTCAAGGTGAATATGCTTCATCATGTCCTTCAAGATCTTCGGGTAATCATGATCACTTGTCAGGGGTCATGATCGTTTTGAGGCCCTTAAGGAAAGACTCATAAAGGGTTGTCATGCGCATGTGTAGGATAAGAGGGTGCTCCGAACAAGAATGTATCTCCATGGGGAAATTGCAATTGTCTCCGGAAAAGTTTGGTGTTCGATTGTCCATGGGTTCAAGATTTGAGTGCGGTTGAGATAAAAGAGAAAGCAATTACCCACTCATCAACAAAATTATCGTTTGTAATGGGCGTTCTACTATGGTTTCGTTTCTAAGTCCTTATTTCTTGGTCTTCAATGCTGGAGTTTCCAATTCGTCTTTGTTGTTCCCATATGAAGGCCTTCTACCATTCTTAGTAACTTCGTCTCTCGTGGTTGAAATAAATACAAGCCTCACGAATATCGCATCTATCCAACCATTCAATAAACACACAAAAATAATAGCAACCAAGCATTCATTTATTCAATCAATACTACAGTATCGCCACCCACATAATTTGGTATGGTCAGATACTTAAATCGAGATGGCGTTCATCTTTATTCCTCTCATGGTGGGATACTACTAAGCTAATTTTATTAGGAACTTGGTCATTGTCCCCATGAGGCTTCTTCGTACGTGTGGACTTGATCTCCTCAGTTCTTACGCTAGATTTTCTCTGTCGACAAACCGCGGAGTTTCTTGTGGCGACCACTGTATGTCTGAAGTTGTTCCTTGAGCTTACGGATTTCGCGTCCTTTGCATGAGACATGGTCCTGCTGTTCTTGATTCTGACGCATTCTCGAGATCTCGAGGTTCTCCTCCTCAGCTTGTTTACCTTGATCTCTGAGTCTTGACCTCTTCTCGTAGTGCTTCATTGTCGAGCAGGGGCTTCCGGGGGAGGTCCATCTGAAGATTCTTGACGTCTTTGTTCGAGATCCACGATTGTACACTAAAAGTGGAAGAATTTCATCTTTTGTGCTTCCGTCAAGGCAATAGTTGCTCCATCAAACTTCTGCCATCCAATCCTTCCAAAGAAGTGTGGGTTTAGTGCGGCCACGATGGCGATAGCATAAGCGTGCAATAGCATCATGGACGGCGGTGTTGATGCCCATATCCACAGTCACCATTTATAGTTCCGAAGGCGATGTCTGCGGTCTTGGGGGCTTCTTCGACCAAAACTTGGGTCTTGACTCCCCACGATCTGGGCGTCCTCTTAGTTGCCTTGATCTGGTGTATCGGTAACCCGGCAGCCTGACTAGCTCCACAAGGGAAGGGCCTCCAAGAACCTTCTCGTAGTGTTCCGTTTTGTTCGAAATGTAGCTCTCCATCTATAGTTTGAAATAAGGAAGGTTCGATAAAAGAAATCGGTGTATTCTGAGGTAGTACAAAACAAAGGTCATTCCCATTGGGGTCTTCATATTACTAAGTCATTTTCTGGGGTCACGTTCTCTGACCAACTTGGCTCACGATACCATATCACATGGCGACCCGACCTCGGGCAGTCAAGCCTACGTATTCTTTGTGCCATCCACAGATCGATTATCTTTGGCACACCGGTACATCAATGTATATATCAAAGTGCAATCACATGTATAAATAACGTAAAATGATATATACCTCATAATACTCGGCGGAAACAATCAAGCGGGTGTGGAGTCCCATCAACGCCATCGGCGGAGTTGAGTGTGAGCCGTAACCACATGTCGTAACTCTTACTCGTCGAGGAAATATACGCAACATGATACGTTGCAGCCGTGTAAGTCGATTACATTGAATGTACGGCAAGATCACAATATGAATAAGCGAGATGGTAAAACTATACTATATGCAATTTGGCTTTGTGGCTTTGTATGTCTGGTTTTGTTTTGCGTAAAAGCTGATTTTATTTTCCCTACATCAAAGGAATAAATGAAGTCTGTACTATGGAGTTTTCTATCATGACATGGTTCCGTAACCCGATGTCTCATAGCCCAAAATCATCATATGTTTGCCCACAATTAAGTTATCAATCCGGTGTTGAGAGTTCGAGATAGATCCAAGTCCGGATGCTCAAATTGTAAAATGGCAGGGACCACGGCTAATCGATTAGGTTTAAAACCCTCTGCGCAGAGGTTTGTACACTTTACCATAAGATTGATCCCTCTTTTCGTTCTCGCACTTGAGGTGTTTGAGAACAAGGCGGCCGAAACATGGTCTTCCGAAGAGTTCCTCACGACCAGCATCCGGTACTCATCCCATCCTACCGTAGTTCTACATCTGCTAGTCTGAGTCGGCCCGAGTCACAACTAAGGTCAACCAAGCGAGCCCATAATGACTTGCGGTTGCACAGGTAAGCTTCCGGGCATGAAGTATTCTTCCGTCTCTTTGAGTGGGTGAAGCTTTCCGCAAGATGTCATAAGCGCTTCTCCATGCATCCCGGCCAACCACTTTGGGTTCTCCGGGTGCCCGTCAACCATCCTTCACCCGGTAGTGTGTATTGAATTCTTGTCTCGAGTCTTGAAGTCTTGAGGCCTTGAAGATCTGATCCTTGCAGGTGCCATCATGGAGTTGTCGTCATTGGCCGAAATCCTTCATTCTCACACCACTCCACGAGCACTCATACCAAACCCCGTCTACTATAGCGTAGCATTAAAATAAATAACATCCGGGCTTATTAACGGGGTGATGGGTTCCTACCTCATGCATACTACTCAACTACAAGAGTTCAATAACACCTCTTGAGGGTGGTTGCAAGGATGCCACTAAATGCAATAAAACATAGGTATGAAAGCAATGATCAAGTGAACTTGCAGTAATACTTGATGAAGATAACAGCTGTCAGAAAATGACTTGGTAGAACTAATCGTCACTCCGTTGAAAATCTATATAGTCAAACATAGCATTCACATAAGCAAACATCCTAGCAAACAATTTTAGCTTTCGAAATAACAATCAAAACAACAAGGAAAATCGATAATAAAACTCAAACAAAATCAAAAAGAAACTTCAAATAAAACTACAAGAAAAACTACTAACGAAGATCTATGACTTTACTACAAACATCTAATATAGTTTTGCCGTAAGTAGTAAAACTTAACAACAATTAAAATACTAAACTAATAAATTAACAGAAAATAAAATGTAAAATAACTAATTTAACAGAAAGTATTTTTTTCCATAAAATTTTATTTGCAAAAGAAACAAATAAAAAGCTTTTATAAAACTCTAACTATGACCTATAGAAGGTTTCATACAAAACTAAGGAAAATAATTTTTTAAATAAAATAAAAAATTTCCTGTTGTCTAACAGAAACACAACTAATTTTGTCAAAAGTGACAAAAAGAAATAATTTAAAACTAATAAAAACAATAAAGAAAAAGCTAAAACAGAACTAATAATAAAACAGTACTGTTTTGCTAAAACCTAATTTAAATTAACCTAGAAATAAAATACTAAATACTACTGGATAAACAAAGGTCCTAGAGACCAGGATAAAAAAATTAATTAAAAACCTATTTTTAAACTCCCGGAATAAGCAAAACAAGCTTTAATTCAAATCTGATCTAACTCAATTTCTATAAATCCAAACATAGACAAATTATATATTTTTGGAAACTACCAGAAAATTATGATCTAACGCAAAAAGAATCAGCATCATTGGACTTCTAGATCAAAAGTTATAAGCTAAACAAGAACGGAACTAAATCTGTTACGGAAATAAATCTGAAAACGAACAAAAACAACAAGGAATTACTCATGCGTGTGGCAGAGATGGCAGGAAGGAGGCAGCGATGTGGAGGCTGCTCGGCGGCCGAGTCGCCCGGCGAGGTGGGGGTGGCGGAGGAGGTCGGCGCTTGGGAAGGTTCAGGAGAGCTCTGGTGGCGTTCTAGGCAGGAAAAGGAGGGGCCGGTGGCGAGAGGCTCACGGGCAGGGAGGCGTGGTGATGGGAAAATGGAGCGAGGAGAGGAGGGGGTTTTATAGGGCGGTCTCGGGAGGCGCTGGGATGGAAGAGCAGGGAGATCGAGAAGGTGGAGATTCACTGTCTCCATGGATATGGAAAGCTTCTGTAGCGTGAGAGGAAGCAGAGGAAGGAGATGATGATCTCTTGTTGGGCTAGAATAGGAAAGTGCTTAATGGGCGAGCAGGTTTTCCTAATAAAAGCGATTCCATTCCTATTTTAAAATTAGGAAACTAAAACAATAAAAGGAAATCAAATCAATTCGAATAAAGAGTTTTTATATACTAAAATTATCGGAAAAATAAAATGTAGATGATGAGCATTATTCCACGGCCAAAAATAAAAACTTAAAAAATGTTTTTCAGAAAATCCCTAAAGGCTTTATTTCTTTTTGCAAATAATTTTTAAATAAAAACTTTGGTTTTCTTGGCTCAAATATTTTCAAAAATGCCCCTGATTTTGGAGGGTCATTTTCCTCCGCTCTTTCTTGCTTGCAAGAATTTATTTTCGAGGGTATTTCTCGGGGAAGAAAAATAGAAGCAAGTGCAAATATTTGAAAGAATTAAATTGCAAAACTCCGTTCAAATTCTTTATAGTTGAAGAAGTCATGTCATCTTCTCTCATTGATTTTAATAGGATGAATTTGAATTTACGGAGGAAAGGAAAGTCATTTTATTCCTCTCATTCAAAAGTTTTTGAAAAGGTTCAAATTTCACTCAAGTTTAATTCACTCAAGCAAACAAACAACCACTTAATTATATTAACATTCCAAAATTTGGGATGTTACAAACCTACCACCCTGAAAATGAATCTCGTCCTCGAGAGATTGAAAAGCTTGAAACAAGAAAAGGTTAGGGGTTGGGGTCTTCTAGCAAATGTCTTGGTCGAGGAAAGGTCGAGTGCTACCACACTTAAAAACAAGGTCATGGTTCCAATAAACTCAGATATTTCCTGCGGAGGGCTGACAATGTATGTCTCTTCACATATCTTACAATAGCTCCTTCATTAAAGCTCTTACATCGGAAGCATAGAGTTTTCCTCAAAAGCTTGGAGTGATTCGTCAAAGTTGAAGTTCGTCGAGACTAGATCTTCTTAGCTGATGGGTGGGTGTCCATTCTAAACAACTTCTCCAGAAACACTCATGGTGGTCTACAATTTATGGTTTTCTCCTGCGAGAAGCGAATGCAGGTTGAACTTCACCGTATATCCTACGATTGTAGCAGTTTGCTGTAAAGGTTTCCATCGTGCTACCATTCTATGGTTTTATGGCTTATCGTGTCGACACTCTTCTAAGGTTTTCCAAGGCTCTACGATTTCCAATCAACATATGATAGTTCATGATAGAAGTCTCCGGTATGGGGCCAATCCATCCCGTACTTGAATCATTACCACATACGTAAATATCGAATCACGTATTCTAACACTTGGGCATACTCACAAGCATTGCAGAATTTCTCTTGTTGTGAGCTGAGTTCGTATAAATCCATGGTTTTACGCAAGCCAAGCAAAACATCTATCGTTACTTCACTACTCTCGGTTTTTGCGTAACCTCCCTACGAAACGTGTTTGATTGGATCCTTGATTCTTCCAAATTATTCCTTTATCGGGGTTACATCTGTTCCTTTTCAAAAATCCACGGGCACGTGGGTTATGGCCCACTTCAACACTAGTGCAGCTTTAACTCATCCTTGGAGTAACTCTCTTGTTACACCTCCTTAAATCGATGTGGTACTCTGTTTCTTCATACCATCATATCAAAACAAAACTCCAACTTATTTTGTCCAGCTTCCTTCTATGGCCGTCATGAATAACACGTTTCTTTCTTCATTGCTCACGTGGCTTTATAGAGTACTATGACCAAAAGAGTGCACAAGTTTATCCATAAAATCTCATTATTTTCATATCAATCCTTCATTACATCCTTAATCATTTTAAGTAAATCCAAATTCCAAAAAGTACTTTGTTACAAATGCTGCCACCCACATGGTTTGGTATGGTCGGACATTACTTCCAACTTTATTTATTTATCCTCCTCGGGGATTCTTGAGTCCCTTTGGAAGTGTGCGACATGAGCCTTGAAATCTTCAATCTTACATTTTTCATCATGGTGGTCTTGAGCTTCATTACCATCATCTCTGCTCGTGCTTGGCGTAGGTATTCACAGTATAGCAGTCTTGCTTCAAGTATTTCTCCGATCTGGCGTGTATGGCTTCCATGGCTGCTTCACGACGACATCGAAGAAAGTTGCTTGTAGCACTGCGTGAGATGAAAAAATCTTGCCCCATCATCTTTGGGCAAACTCCTTTCAAATGGTGGAGGTGTACCTCCACATACCAAGATTCCACTCCCTTTTGCATGAAAGGGTAGCCTTTGTAAACTGCATCTCCTTCAAGGTGAATATGCTTCATCATGTCCTTCAAGATCTTGGTAATCATGATCACTTGTCCGAGGTCATGATCGTTTGAGGCCCATAAGGAAAGACTCATAAAGGGTTGTCATCTGCATGTGTAGGATAAGAGGGGTGCTCCGAACAAGAATGTATCTCCATGGGGAAATTGCAATTGTCTCGAAAAAGTTTGGTGTTCGAGTTGTCCATGGGTTTCCAAGATTTGAGAGTGCAGTTGAGATAAAAAGAAAGCAATTACCCACTCATCAACAAAATTATCGTTTGTAATGGGCGTTCTACTATGGTTTCGTTTCTAAGTCCTTATTTCTTGGTCTTCAATGCCGGGAGTTTCCAATTCACGATCTTTGTTCCCATATGAAGGCCTTCTACCATTCTTCGTAACTTCGTCTCTCGTGGTTGAAATAAATACAAGCCTACGAATATCGCATCTATCCAACCATTCAATAAACACACAAAAATAATAGCAACCAAGCATTCATTATTCAATCAATACTCTGATATCGCCACCCACATAATTTGGTATGGTGGATACTTAAATCGAGATAAGCGTTCATCTTTATTCCTCTCATGGTGGGATACTACTAAGCTAATTTTATTAGGAACTTGGTCATTGTCCCCCTTTGGGGCTTCTTACGTGTGGACTTGATCTCCTCGGTTCTTACGCTAGAATTTTCTCTGTCGACACGGAGTTTCTTGTAGCGACCTGTATATCTGAAGTTGTTCCTTGAGCTTACGGATTTCAACGTCCTTTGCATGAGACATGGTCCTGCTGTTCTTGATTCCTGGCGCATTCTCGAGATCTCGAGGGTTCTCCTCCTCCAGCTTGTTTACCTTCGGTCTACGAGTCTTGACCTCTTCTCGTAGTGCTTCATTGTCGAGCGGGGCTTCCGGAGGTCCATCTGAAGATTCTTGACGTCTTTGTTCGAGATCACGATTGTACACTAAAAGTGGAAGAATTTCATCTTTTGTGCTTCCGTCAAGGCAATAGTTGCTCCATCAAACTTCTGCCATCCAATCCTTCCAAAAGAAGTGTGGGTTTAGTGCGGCACGATGGCGATAGCATAAGCGTGCAATAGCATCATGGGCGGCGGTGTTGATGCCCATATCACAGTCACCATTTATAGTTCCGAAGCTGATGTACTGCTGATCTTGGGGCTTCTTCGACGACCAAAACTTGGGTCTTGACTCCCCACGATACGGGCGTCCTCTTAGTTGCCTTGATCTCGGGTATCGGTAACCCGGCTGACGACTAGCTCCACAAGGAAGGGGCCTCCAAGAACCTTCTCGTGAGTGTTCCGTTTTGTTAGAATGTAGCTCTCCATCTATAGTTTGAAATAAGGAAGGTTGATAAAAGAAATCAGGTGTTACGAGAGTAGTACAAAACAAAAGGTCATTCCATTGGGGTCTTCATATTACTAAGTCATTTTCTAGGGTCACGTTCTCTGACCAACTTGGCTCACGATACCATATCTGTAGCGACCCGACCTCGAGCGGTCAAGCCTACGTATTCTTGTGCCATCCACAGATCGGTATCTTTGCTTTTACCTGATACATCAATGTATATATCAAAGTGCAATCACATGTATAAATAACGTAAAATGATATATACCTCATAATACTTTCGGCGGAAACAATCAAGCGGGTGTGGAGTCCCATCAGCGCCATCGGCGGAGTTGAGTGTAGAGCCGTAACCTGTCGTAACTCTTACTAAATGAGAAATATACGCAACATGATACGTTGCAGCCGTGTAGGTCGATACATTGAATGTACGGCAAGATCACAATATGAATAAGCAGATGGTAAAACTATACTATATGCAATTTGGCTTTGTGGCTTTGTGTCGAGTTTTGTTTGCGTAAAAGCTGATTTTATTTTCCCTACATCAAAGGAATAAATGAAGTCATGTACTATGGAGTTTTCTATCATGACATGGTTCCGCCAACCCGATGTCTCATAGCCCAAAATCATCATATGTTGCCCACAATTAAGTTATCAATCCGGTGTTGAGAGTTCGAGATAGATCCAAGTCGAGATGCTCAAATTGTAAAGTAACCGGGGACACGAGCTAATCGATTAGGTTTAAAACCCTCTGCGAGAGGTTTGTACACTTTACCCATGAATTGATCCCTCTTTTTACGTTCGCACTTGAGGGTGTTTGAGAACAAGGCAATAGAAACATGGTCTTCCGAAGAGTTCCTCGACCAGCTGTCGGTACTCATCCCATCCTCTAGTAGTTCTACATACTGCTAATTACCGTCCCGACCCAGTCACAACTAAGGTCGACCAAGCGGCGAGCCCATAATGACTTGCGGTTGCGCAGGTAAGCTTCGGGCATGAAGTATTCTTAGTCTCTTTGAGTGCAGGTGAAGCTTTCCGCAAGATGTCAAGCGCTTCTCCATGCATCCCGGCCAACCCTTTGGGTTCTCCAGGTGCCCGTCGACCATCCTTCACCCAGTAGTGTGTATTGAATTCTTGTCTCGAGTCTTGAAGTCTTGAGGCCTTGAAGATCACAGATCCTTGCAGGTGCCATCATGGAGTTGTCGTCATTGGCGAAATCCTTCATTCTCACACCACTCTGAGCACTCATACCAAACCCGTCTACTATAGCGTAGCATTAAAATAAATAACATCCGGGCTTGGTAGCAGGGTGATGGGTTCCTACCTCATGCATACTACTCAACTACAAGGATTCAATAACACCTCGAGGGGTGGTTGCAAGGATGCCACTAAATGCAATAAAAACATAGGTATGAAAGCAATGATCAAAGTGAACTTGCTGGTAATACTTGATGAAGATAACAATATTTGTCGAGAAAATGACTTGGTAGAACTAATCGTCACTCCGTTGAAAATCTATATAGTCAAACATAGCATTCACATAAGCAAACATCCTAGCAAACAATTTTAGCACTTCGAAATAACAATCAAAACAGCAAGGAAAATCGATAATAAAACTCAAACAAAATCAAAAGAAACTTCAAATAAAACTACAAAGAAAAAACTACTAACGAAGATCTATGACTTTGCTACAAACATCTAATATAGTTTTGCCGTAGTAAAGTAAAAACTTAACAACAATTAAAATACTAAACTAATAAATTAACAGAAAATAAAATGTAAAATAACTAATTTAACAGAAAGTATTTTTTCCATAAAATTTTATTTGCAAAAAGAAACAAATAAAAGCTTTTATAAAACTCTAACTATGACCTATAGAAGGTTTCATACAAAACTAAGGAAAATAATTTTTTTAAATAAAAATAAAAAAATTTCCTGTTGTCTAACAGAAACACAACTAATTTTGTCAAAAGTGACAAAAAGAAATAATTTAAAACTAATAAAAACAATAAAGAAAAAGCTAAAACAGAACTAATAATAAAACAGTACTGTTTTGCTAAAAACCTAATTTAAATTAACCTAGAAATAAAATACTAAATACTACTGGATAAACAAAGGTCCTAGAGACCAGGATAAAAAAGAATTAATTAAAAACCTATTTTAAACTCCCGGAATAAGCAAAACAAGCTTTAATTCAAATCTGATCTAACTCAATTTCTATAAATCCAAACATAGACAAATTATATATTTTGGAAACTACCAGAAAATTATGATCTAGCATAAAAAGAATCAGCATCATTGGACTTCTAGATCAAAAGTTATAAGCTAAACAAGAAGCGGAACTAAATCTGTTACGGAAATAAATCTGAAAACGAACAAAAACAACAAGGGAGTTACACATGCGTGTGGCAGAGATGGCAGGAAGAGGCGGCGATGTGGAGGCTGCTCGGCGGCGAGTCGCCCGGCGAGGTGGGGTGGCGGAGGAGGGTGGCGCTTGGGAAGGTTCAGGAGAGCTCCTGGTGGCGTTCTAGGCAGGAAAAGGAGGGCGGTGGCGAGGAGGCTACAGGCGGGGAGGCGTGGTGATGGGAAAAATGGAGCGAGGAGAGGAGGGGTTTTATAGGCGGTCTCGGGAGGCTGGGATGGAAAAACGAGGGAGATCGAGAAGGTGGAGATTCTGTCTCCATGGATATGGAAAACTACATAGCGTGAGAGGAAAGCAGAGAGGAAGGAGATGATCTCTTGTTGGGCTAGAATAGGAAAGTGCTTAATGGGCAGCAGGTTTTCCTAATAAAAGCGATTCCATTCCTATTTTTTAAAATTAGGAAACTAAAACAATAAAAGGAAATCAAATCAATTGAATAAAGAGTTTTATATACTAAAATTATCGGAAAAATAAAATGTAGATGATGAGCATTATTCCACGGCCAAAATAAAAACTTAAAAAATGTTTTTTCAGAAAATCCCTAAAGGCTTTATTTCTTTTTGCAAATAATTTTTTAAAAATAAAAACTTTGGTTTTCTTGGCTCAAATATTTTCAAAAATGCCTGATTTTGGAGGGTCATTTTCCTCCGCTCTTTCTTGCTTGCAAGAATTTATTTTCGGGGTATTTCTCGGGAAGAAAAATAGAGAAGCAAGTGCAAATATTTGAAAGAATTAAATTGCAAAACTCCGTTCAAATTCTTTATAGTTGAAGAAGTCATGTCATCTTCTCTCATTGATTTTAATAGGATGAATTTGAATTTACGGAGAAAGGGAAAGTCATTTTATTCCTCTCATTCAAAAGTTTTTGAAAAGGTTCAAATTTCACTCAAGTTTAATTCACTCAAGCAAACAAACAAACAATTAATTATATTAACATTCCAAAATTTGGGATGTTACAAACCTACCACACTTAAAATGAATCTACGTCCTCGAGATTGAAAAGCGAAACAAGAAAAGGTTAGGGGTTGGGGTCTTCTAGCAAATGTCTTGGTCGAGAAAAGGTCAGAGTGCTACCACACTTAAAACAAGGTCATGGTTCCAATAAACTCAGATATTTCCTCTGGAGGCTGACAATGTATGTCTCTTCACATATCTTACAATAGCTCCTTCATTAAAGCTCTTACCATCGAGAAGCATAGAGTTTTCCTCAAAAGCTTGGGTGATTCGTCAAAGTTGAAGTTAAGTAGAGACTAGATCTTCTTAGGTGATGGGTCGGTGTCCATTCTAAACAACTTCTCGAAACACTCATGGTGGTCTACAATTTATGGTTTTCTCCTGCGGAAAAGCAGTGCAGTTGAACTTCACCGTATATCCTCTGATTGGCAGCGGTTTTGCTGTAAAGGGTTCCATCATTACTACCATTCTATGGTTTTATGGCTTATCGATGTCGACACTCTTCTAAGGTTTTCAAGGCTCTCGATTTCCAATCAACATATGATAGTTCATGATAGAAGTCTCCGGTATGGGGGCCAATCCATCCGTGCTTGAATCATTACCACATACGTAAATATCGAATCACGTATTCTAACACTTGGGCATACTCACAAGCATTGCAGAAATTTCTCTTGTTGGCGAACTGAGTTCGTATAAATCCATAGTTTTACGCAAGCCAAGCAAAACATCTATCGTTACTTCACTACTCTCGGGTTTTTGCGTAACCTCCTCTGAAGCGTAAGCTGATTGGATCGCTTGATTCTTCAAATTTATTCCTTTATCGGGGTTACATACATTTCCTTTTCAAAAATCCACGGGCACATGGGTTTATGGCCCACTTCAACACTAGTGCAGCTTTAACTCATCCTTGGAGTAACTCTCTTGTTACACCTCCTTAAATCGATAGTACTACTGTTTCTTCATACCATCATATCAAAACAAAACTCCAACTTATTTTGTCCGACTTCCTTCTATGGCCGTCATGAATAACACGTTTCTTTCTTCATTGCTCACCGTGGCTTTATAAGTACTATGACCAAAGAAAGTGCACAAGTTTATCCATAAAATCTCATTATTTTCATATCAATCCTTCATTACATCCTTAATCATTTTAGTAAATCCAAATTCCAAAAAGTACTTTGTTACAAATCTTGCCACCCACATGGTTTGGTATGGTGGGACATTACTTCCAACTTTATTTATTTATCCTCCTCGGGGATTCTTAGGTCCTTTGGAAGTGTGCGACATGAGCCTTGAAATCTTCAATCTTCTGTTTCATCATGGTGGTCTTGAGCTTCATTACCATCATCTCTGCTTTCGTGCCGGCGTAGGTATTCCACTGAGTATAACAGTCTTGCTTCAAGTATTTCTCCGATCTGGCGTATGGCTTCCATGGCTGCTTCACGAACAGCATCGAAGAAAGTTGCTTGTGGCTGCGTGAGATGAAAAAGTCTTGCCCCATCATCTTTGGGCAAACTCCTTTCAAATGGTGGAGGTGTACCTCCACATACCAAGATTCCACTCCCTTTTGCATGAAAAGGGTAGCCTTTATGGCTGCATCTCCTTCAAAGGTGAATATGCTTCATCATGTCCTTCAAGATCTTCGGGTAATCATGATCACTTATCGAGGGTCATGATCGTTTGAGCCCTTAAGGAAAGACTCATAAAGGGTTGTCATCTGCATGTGTAGGATAAGAGGGTGCTCGAACAAGGAATGTATCTCCATGGGGAAATTGCAATTGTCTCCGAGAAAAGTTTGGTGTTCGATTGTCCATGGGTTCAAGATTTGAGAGTGCAGTTGAGATAAAAGAAAGCAATTACCCACTCATCAACAAAATTATCGTTTGTAATGGGCGTTCTACTATGGTTTCGTTTCTAAGTCCTTATTTCTTGGTCTTCAATGCTGGGGAGTTTCCAATTCCTGATCTTTGTTGTTTCCCATATGAAGGCCTTCTACCATTCTTCCGTAACTTCGTCTCTACGTGGTTGAAATAAATACAAGCCTCTGAATATCGCATCTATCCAACCATTCAATAAACACACAAAATAATAGCAACCAAGCATTCATTTATTCAATCAATACTACAGTATACGCCACCCACATAATTTGGTATGGTCGGATACTTAAATCGAGATAAGCGTTCATCTTTATTCCTCTCATGGTGGGATACTACTAAGCTAATTTTATTAGGAACTTGGTCATTGTCCCCAGGGCTTCTTACATGTGGACAGTCTCCTCCAGTTCTTACGCTAGATTTTCTCTGTCGAACCGGAGTTTCTTGTGGCGACCACTGTATCTTTGAGAAGTTGTTCCTTGAGCTTACGGATTTCAACGTCCTTTGCATGAGACATGGTCCTGCTTTGTTCTTGAGTTCTGGCGCATTCTCGAGATCTCGAGGTTCTCCTCCTCCGGCTTGTTTACCTTGGTCTACGAGTCTTGACCTCTTCTCGTAGTGCTTCATTGTCGAGCAGAGGCTTCCGGGAGGTCCATCTGAAGATTCTTGACGTCTTGTTCGAGATCTGATTGTACACTAAAAGTGGAGAATTTCATCTTTTGTGCTTCCGTCAAGGCAATAGTTGCTCCATCGAAACTTCTGCCATCCAATCCTTCCAAAAAGTGTGGGTTTAGTCTTGACCACGATGGCGATAGCATAAGCGTGCAATAGCATCATAGACGGCGGTGTTGATGCCCATATCCACAGTCACCATTTATAGTTCCGAAGCTGATGTCTGCGGTCTTGAGGGGCTTCTTCGACCAAAAACTTGGGTCTTGACTCCCCACGATCTGGGCGTCCTCTTGGTTGCCTTGATCTCGGTGTCGGTAACTTGGCTGACTGACTAAGCTCCACAAGGAAGGGGCCTCCAAGAACCTTCTCGTAGTGTTCCGTTTTGTTGAGAATGTAGCTCTCCATCTATAGTTTGAAATAAGGAAGGTTCGGTAAAAGAAATCAGGTGTTACGAGGTAGTACAAAACAAAAGGTCATTCCCATTGGGGTCTTCATATTACTAAGTCATTTTCTAGGGTCACGTTCTCTGACCAACTTGGCTCACGATACCATATCTGTGGCGACCCGACCTCGAGGGCAGTCGAAGCCTACGTATTCTTGTGCCATCCACGGATCGGTATCTTTGGCACCTTTGAGTACATCAATGTATATATCAAAGTGCAATCACATGTATAAATAACGTAAAATGATATATACCTCATAATACTCAGCGGAAACAATCAAGCGGGTGTGGAGTCCCATCAGCGCCATCGGCAGAGTTGAGTGTAGACCGTAACCTGTGTCGTAACTCTTACTGCGTCGAGGAAATATACGCAACATGATCGTTGCAGCCGTGTAGGTCGATTACATTGAATGTACGGCAAGATCACAATATGAATAAACAGATGGTAAAACTATACTATATGCAATTTGGCTTTGTGGCTTTGTGTGAGTTTTGTTTGCGTAAAAAGCTGATTTTATTTTCCCTACATCAAAAGGAATAAATGAAAATGCATACACTATGGAGTTTTCTATCATGACATGGTTCCGTAAGCCCGATGTCTCATAGCCCAAAAATCATCATATGTTGCCCACAATTAAGTTATCAATCCGGTGTTGAGAGTTCGAGATAGATCCAAGTCGGATGCTCAAATTGTATAAAGTAGCAGGGGACCACGACTGTCGATTAGGTTTAAAACCCTCTGCGAGGTTTGTACACTTTACCCATGAATTGATCCCTCTTTTTACGTTCTCGCACTTGAGGGTGTTTGAGAACAAGGCGACCCGGCTATGGTCTTAGAAGAGTTCCTCGACCCTTGTCAGGTACTCATCCCATCTCTAGTAGTTCTACATACGCTAGTACCGTCGGCCAGTCACAACTAAGGTCAACCAAGCGAGCCCATAATGACTTGCGGTTGCACGAGGTAAGCTTCCAGGCATGAAGTATTCTTCCGAGTCTCTTTGAGTGCAGGTGAAGCTTTCCGCAAAGATGTCATAAGCGCTTCTCCATGCATCCCGGCCAACCTTTGGGTTCTCCGGTGCCCGTCGACCATCCTTCACCCGATGGTGTGTATTGAATTCTTGTCTCGAGTCTTGAAGTCTTGAGGCCTTGAAGATCTGCGAGTCCTTGCAGGTGCCATCATGGAGTTGTCGTCATTGGCGAAATCCTTCATTCTCACACCACTCTACGAGCACTCATACCAAACCCCGTCTACTATAGCGTAGCATTAAAATAAATAACATCCGGGCTTGGTAGCGAGGGGTGATGGGTTCCCTACCTCATGCATACTACTCAACTACAAAGATTCAATAACACTTTCTTGAGGGGTGGTTGCAAGGATGCCACTAAATGCAATAAAAACATAGGTATGAAAGCAATGATCAAAAGTGAACTTGCTGGTAATACTTGATGAAGATAACAACGGCTGTCGAGGAAAATGACTTGGTAGAACTAATCGTCACTCCGTTGAAAATCTATATAGTCAAACATAGCATTCACATAAGCAAACATCCTAGCAAACAATTTTAGCACTTTCGAAATAACAATCAAAACAGCAAGGAAAATCGATAATAAAACTCAAACAAAATCAAAAGAAACTTCAAATAAAACTACAAAGAAAAACTACTAACGAAGATCTATGACTTTGCTACAAACATCTAATATAGTTTTGCCGTAGTAAAAACTTAACAACAATTAAAATACTAAACTAATAAATTAACAGAAAATAAAATGTAAAATAACTAATTTAGCAGAAAGTATTTTTTCCATAAAATTTTATTTGCAAAAAGAAACAAATAAAAAGCTTTTATAAAACTCTAACTATGACCTATAGAAGGTTTCATACAAAACTAAGGAAAATAATTTTTTTAAATAAAAATAAAAAATTTTCCTGTTGTCTAACAGAAACACAACTAATTTTGTCAAAAGTGACAAAAAGAAATAATTTAAAACTAATAAAAACAATAAAGAAAAAGCTAAAACAGAACTAATAATAAAACAGTACTGTTTTGCTAAAAACCTAATTTAAATTAACCTAGAAATAAAATACTAAATACTACTGGATAAACAAAGGTCCTAGAGACCAGGATAAAAAAGAATTAATTAAAAACCTATTTTTAAACTCCCGGAATAAGCAAAACAAGCTTTAATTCAAATCTGATCTAACTCAATTTCTATAAATCCAAACATAGACAAATTATATATTTTTGGAAACTACCAGAAAATTATGATCTAGCATAAAAGAATCAGCATCATTGGACTTCTAGATCCAAAAGTTATAAGCTAAACAAGAGCAGAACTAAATCTGTTACGGAAATAAATCTGAAAACGAACAAAAACAACAAGGGAGTTACATGCGTGTGGCGAGAGATGGCGGGAAGGAGGCAGCGATGTGGAGGCTGCTCCGGCGAGAGTCGCCCGCGAGGTGAGGTGGCGGAGGAGGGTGTCGGCGCTTGGGAAGGTTCAGGAGAGCTCTGGTGGCGTTTCTAGGCGGGGAAAAAGGAGGGCCGGTGGCGAGGAGGCTCACAGGCAGGGAGGCGTGGTGATGGGAAAATGGAGCGAGGAGGAGGGGGTTTTATAGGCGGTCTCGGGGCCTTTGGGATGGAAAAGCGAGGGAGATCGAGAAGGTGGAGATTCTGTCTCCATGGATATGGAAAGCTTCGTAACGTGAGAGGAAAGCAGAGAGGAAGGAGATGATCTCTTGTTGGGCTAGAATAGGAAAGTGCTTAATGGGCCAGCAGGTTTTCCTAATAAAAAGCGATTCCATTCCTATTTTTAAAATTAGGAAACTAAAACAATAAAAGGAAATCAAATCAATTGAATAAAGAGTTTTATATACTAAAATTATCAGAAAAAATAAAATGTAGATGATGAGCATTATTCCTGGCCAAAATAAAAACTTAAAAAAAATGTTTTCGAGGAAAAATCCCTAAAGGCTTTATTTCTTTTTGCAAATAATTTTTTAAATAAAAACTTTGGTTTTCTTGGCTCAAATATTTTCAAAAATGCCTTTTGATTTTGGAGGGTCATTTTCCTCGCTCTTTCTTGCTTGCAAGAATTTATTTTCGAGGGTATTTCTCGGGGAAGAAAAAATAGAGAAGCAAGTGCAAATATTTGAAAGAATTAAATTGCAAAACTCCGTTCAAATTCTTTATAGTTGAAGAAGTCATGTCATCTTCTCTCATTGATTTTAATAGGATGAATTTGAATTTCTGGAGAAGGGAAAGTCATTTTATTCCCTCTCATTCAAAGTTTTTTGAAAAGGTTCAAATTTCACTCAAGTTTAATTCACTCAAGCAAACAAACAAACAATTAATTATATTAACATTCCAAAATTTGGGATGTTACAAGCCCTACCACACTTAGAATGAATCTGCGTCCTCGAAGATTAGAAGAAACTTCTTGAAAAGGTTAGGGGTTGGGGGTCTCTCTAGCAAATGTTTTTAGTCGAGGAAAAGGTCGAGAGGTGCTACCACGCACTTAAAAACAAGGTCATGGTTCCAATATAAACTCAGGATAACTTCCTACTGGAGGCTACAGAAAATGTATGTCCCTTCACATGTCTTACGATATGGCTCCTTCATTAAAGCTCTTACAGCTTCGAGGAAGCATGAGTTCTCCTCAAAAGCTTGGGTGGGTTAAGTCAAAGTTGAGAGTTAAATGGGAGGTCTCAAAGTTGGATCTTCTATAGGCTAGAAGTGCATTGTCCATTCTAGAACAACTATAAAACACTCATGGTGGTCTACATCAATGAACTTCTCCTGCATGACTGATGCAGGTTGGCGCTTCACCGTATATCCTCACGATTAGCAGCGGTTTGCACAGCATAAAGGTTCCATCACATTATCACCATTCTACGTTTTATATGGCTTGTCGATATGGAATACGACACTGCTTCCCTAAGGTTTTCAAAAGGGCTCTCTGATTTTCGTCAACGCCTGATGATAGTTCATGATAGAAGTCTTGGTGTATGAAGGGCGATACATCCGATAGCTTGAATCGATACCACATACGTAAATATAGAATCGTATTCTAACACTTGGGGCATACTCACAAGCATTGCAGGTGCGCACTTGTTCTCGAACTGGTTTAGAGTAATTCCATAGTTTACTGCCAAGCCAAACAAAACATCTGTCGTTAGTACCTCTCGGGGTTTTTAACGTAACCTCCTCTGAAGCGTATGTCTTTGATTGGATCTTGATTCTTCCAAATGTACTCCTTTATCAAGGATTTACAATCGTTTCCTTATCAAAATCACGGAGCACGCTTGTGGAGTTTATGGCCGCCAACACTAGTGCAGCTTTAACTCATCTTTGGAGTAACTTCTCTTGTTACACCTCCATACAAAATCCAATAGTACTCTTCTTGACATACCATCATATCAAAAACAAAACTCAACTTATTTTTGTCCGACTTCCTCCTATGGGCCCGAATCATGAGTAACACATTTCTTTTCTTCAGTGATCTTTGTGGCTTTGTGAGTACTATGAGCCAAAAGAAGTGCACAAAGTTTATCCACTAAGAATCTCATTATTTTCATATCAATCCTTCGTACATCCTTAATCATTTTACGTAAATCCAAATTCCAAAAAAGTACTTTATTACAAATGCTGCCACCCACATGGTTTGGTGTAATGGTCGGACATTACTTCCCAACTTTATTTATTTATCCTCCATCGGGGATTCTTGATCCCTTTGAGTGTCTTGACATGAACCCTTGAAAGTCTTCAATCTTCACCCATTTTTCATCATGGTGGTCTTGAAGCCATACACCTTCATCATCTACTGCATACGCACTTGGCAGAGTATTCACAGGTATACTGTGAGTCTTGCTTCAAGTATTTCTCCGATACTGGCGTATGGCTTCGCCATGGCTGCTTCACGACGGCATCGAGAGAAAGTTGCTTGTGGCACCGCGATGAGATGAAAAAGTAATGCCCCATCCTCTTTGGGCCGAGCTCCTTTCAACCAAGCGGTGGAGGTGTACCTCCACGCAAAGTTCACTCACTTTTGCATGAAGGTGCAGCCTTTGTAGACTGCATCTCAGCTTCAAAGTCTGAATATGCATACTTCATCCTTGTCATTACAGATCTTCAATCATGATCCTTGTCCGAAGGTCACTGATCGTTTCGAGAGCCCTTAAGGAAAGACTAGTAAAAGGGTTGTCATACTGCATGTGTGTAGGATAAGAGGGTGCTCGAGAACAAAGGATTATATCTCCATGGGGAAGTGCAATTGTCTCTACGAAAAGTTTGCATATTGTTCCGATTGTCCATGGTTCAAGATTTTGGGAAGTGCGGATTTGAGAATAGAAAAGAAAGCGGTACCCACTCATCAACAAAAGTTATCGTTTGTAATGGGCGTTCTACTATGGTTTAGATTTCTAGAGTCCTCATTTCTTGCCCAGTCTTCAATGCTCGGGAGTTTTCCAATTCCTCGGCTGGCATTGGTGTTTCTCCTCACAATGAGGGGCATCCATCTTTGTGTTCCTCTTGGGTGTGTCCCTATTTCTCCGCATAAATCTTATGAACACAAAGGTTTACTTCTTGGTGTAGCTGTTGTGCCTTCCGGATAAGGCGATGATCTCATTAAGGTCTTCGCCGTTCCTCCCAAGTTATTGCTCCTTTAAATCGCCTTACATGGATTGCATTCTCCACCGAGGTTGCGGCACTTTACGTAAGAAATCTTGAAAGGCGTCGTGGACCTCATACTTCCAAAACCAAATTGTTTCCCGAAGTGATTCTCCGTATTCTGCATCCGCATAGCTGCTGCCTCCGGTGGTCTTGCAGTCGAGAGAATATCGGAGTCCAACTTCATTCGTCATCTACATGGGGTTCCAAGGGTTTTTAGGGTGAGATTGAGGGAGAGAGGTGAGGAGGATATACACCTGGCTCTGAACAATAGTTTTGAAGAAACAAGTTTTACTTTGTGGTAGCCGTGAAAACATCAAACAAATGACAGCTGCACATACGTGCATCCTAACGTAGAGTGTATAATAACGAGGGTTTGATCTAAAGGTGAAATATTTTGCGGGAACTTCAAATCTTGAGTCTTCCAACTGTTGTAGCTTCTAATACATGGTAAAATCCTCTTTACTCTGAAAGGGAGGTCATCGA
The DNA here is from genome assembly GCA_021605145.1 of Aegilops bicornis. Taxonomy (NCBI): domain Eukaryota; kingdom Viridiplantae; phylum Streptophyta; class Magnoliopsida; order Poales; family Poaceae; genus Aegilops; species Aegilops bicornis. The sequence goes on along the minus strand of CM038669.1, from coordinate 195,780,912 downwards.
TTCTCAGATATCAAATCCTTCTTGGAGCGTCTTTAGTTGATCCTCCGGGTGAGTCAAAAGGAGGATGAGGTATATTCTAACTATTTGAGGTGAGAGGGTCTGTTGATAAATTCAGGAAAGATGAAAATGAAGAGTCTTTTTTGTAAATAAAGTTTTTTGCAGATATCATCAGCATCCTAAGGGCTTTTCCGGTTTCACAAGATGCGTCCCTCACGGTCAACATATTGCTCTGATACCATCTCTTTGTGGCGACCCGACCTCAGAGCGGTCGACCTGCGTATTCTGTGCCATCCACTGGATCGAAGTATCTTTGGCACCTACCCAGTACATCAATGTATATATCAAAAAGTACAATCACATGCATAAATAGCGATAAAGCGATATATACCTCCTTAATTTTCGGTGAGCAAACAAGCGGGTGTGGAAGTCCCATCAACGCATATGACGGAGTTGAGTGTGAATCGTAACCTATATGCATTAACTCTTACTGCGTCGAGGAAATATACGCAACATGATACATTGCATTAGTGTAGGTAGGTCGATTACATTGAATGTCTGGCCGAGATCACAATAGGAGAAGCCAGATAATAAAACTTCTTCTATATGCGTGATGGGTGTAAACTGGCTCATAATATGCAGGTTTTGTTTTACGTAAAGCTGGTTTTCTTTCCCCCTACATCAAAAGGAATAAATGAAGTACATACTATGGAGTTTTCTGTCATGGCACTTGAATTCCGCCAACCGATATCTCATATCCCAAAATCATCGCCAGTTGCCCACAATTAAGGTATCAATCCGGTGTTGAGAGTTCGAGATGGAGTCAAGTCCGGATGCTCCGTTACTTCATGCTTAATCGGGACACCTGGCTAATCGATTAGATTTTAACCCTCTGCAGAGGTTTGTACACTTTACTTACATAGATTAGATCCCTCTTTTTACGTTCTCGCGCCAGCGTGTTTGAGAATCAAGATGACTGAAACTTGGTCTGAAGAGTTCCTCGTACCAGCTTAATCGGTACCCATCCAATCCCTCCGTCCTTCTACATACCTTTCGTCACCAGTCAGCCGGAGTCTTCACTAAGGTCAATAGCCCGAGCCCATAATGACTTCTTGATTTGCAGGTAATGGCTTAGGTCATGAAAGTATTCTTCCGTCTCTTTGAGTCTGGGTGAAGCTTTCATGAGATGTCATGGCGCTTCTCCATGCATCCCGTGCCAACCACTTCAGATTTCTCCGGGGCTGCCCGTCCGACGTCCTTCACCCGATGGTGTGTGTTGAAATCTGTCTCGAGTCTTGATGTCTCTTGAAGATCTTGATCCTTTTGAATTTCCATCATGGAGTTATCGTCATTGACGTAGAGCCTCCATTCTCTGCCACTCCGAGCACTCATGCCAAATAAATCTACTATGGCGTAGCATTAAAACCAAATAGCGTCCGGAAGCTTGGTAGCAGGGTGGTGGGTTCCTGCCTCCTTGCATACTACTCAACTGCAAAGATTCAATAACACTCTTTTGAGGGGTAGTTGCATTGGTACTTTTTCGTGCAATAAAACATAGGTAAAGAAAAGCATGGTCGAAGTGAACTTGCACGGTTGGCGATCTTGAAAAACTAGGGTTTACGTGGTAGCAATCTTGGCACTCCGGAAATTCTCACATAGAGCAGCAATAACTATAATAAACACACTAGCAATGGGATCACATAACACAACATAACCAAAGTAACATAACACAACAAACAACCAAAACTCAATTCAAAAGAAAACTCAAAGAAAGCTAATTAAAGGTTTTCCCTGTTCCAAACAATAACTTCAAAATGGTTTTCATATAACAAGATTTGTAATTTAACCTAATCATATTTGGGTTAACTTAACAGAAAAGGATTCCACTAAGCAACTAGGAGCAAAAAAGAATTAATTAAAAGCTATTATAAAACTCATTCTAAACCTAATCCAATTTCTATTAAGAAAAATAATTTAAAACTTTGTGTTCTAAATAAAAGTTCATCTACTAGAATAATGAAACTAACCTAGAATAACTAATCACAGAATTAAGAATAAAATTAATTTACTAATTGGTGGTAGGAAAGCAGAACTAATTAATTAATTAGAGATTAATGAGATTCTGTCTAAAACTAATTGTTTATGTCACAAAAATACCCAAATTAATTTCTAAATTTGTAGCACTCCAAGAAATAAAGTAGTGACAAAAGAAATCATACCAAAATAATTTTTCTAACTAAAGTTGCCTTAGATTTACTATTCTGACTTAAAAGCTAAATTAAAACATTTTTAATTAATTTTAACATAGCTAAATATATATTCTCCCGAAACTACACAAAATTTGCAATCCAACAAAAAAAGAATCATCAAAAATATTAAACAGAATAAAAGATATAGAATTTTTCAAAACAGGAACTGTTCTGTTAAAACAGAAAACGAATTTAAATAAAAAGGGCCTAATGAGGCTAAACTACATGAGCGTAATATAAACTAAGCAGGCCAAAGTTAAGCAGGTCGGGCATTAAAAAAATAAATTAGCTTAAAACTAATCGGACCAAACCGGACGAAGCAAATTGATGTTTATTAAAAGCAGCGTGCCGCCTTGGGGTCTAATCCTACACTGTAGATTAGAGGATCGGACGGCGGGGAGGTCTCGGTGACTTCGTGATTAAATGGCGGCGGTAATGACGATGAAATCGTTAGCCTCTCTCGGTCGTCGGGGAAGTCGTGGAGAGCTCCGGTAGTCTTGAGGAAAGGCGACAGTGGGGGCTCTTGGTGGAGTCGGGGAGGTCGGGGGGTGGCTAAGTGGCGTGGCAGCCAGGAATGGCGTGGATGGCTCGGGCTCGGTGACGTGTGAGAGAGAGAGGGGGCTCGTGAGGTAAGGGGAATGGATGCGGGGTCAGGTTTATATAAGGCGAGGGGCCTCGTCAGGTAAGGGGGCGATCGGGGAGGAGGATCGGGATCCGGATCTTCGGGGATCCGGTGATCTCCGGCGAGGTAAGCGTGGCGTGGGGCGGAAGAAGAGGAGTGGGTCCATGGCAGTGCAGTGAGAGGCGATCGGGTGGCCGATCGGAAGAGGGTTGATGTGAGGAGAGGGAGGTGGGCACGGCTCGTGGGTGTTGGCCAGTGGTGGGCCGATTAGGGATTATTTGGGCGAGAATTACAGCCTGGCTGGCCAGGGGTTTCTCTTTTTTTTTTTAATTTATTTTTTTAATAAAACAAAAACAGAAATAAAATAATAACTATAAATATTTTATATAGGGTATATATATACCAAAATGATCAGGGGAATATTCCCTTTCATTTGAACATTTTTCCAATGGAAAAATCCAAACTTTATAAAAATCTATTTTTTTCAAATTCAAATAAATTTCGAATTTGAATCCAAATCTTTTAGCATTATTTCCTCTGATATTTTTAGAGTGTCATGTTTGCTCCTCTCATACTTTTGATCATAAGTATTTATCGAGCTTGAATTTTTGAAATGTTTCCCGCTTGCCAAAGTTTGAAATTCAAATTCAAAACTCAAAAAAAAAATTTGAAGGGGTTTGACGCACTTTCAAATGATTTTCAACTTGATTCGTTATAACTTTAACTCCTGTTTCATATAATTGAAGAAGTCATTTTATCTTTACTCTTGAAAATCATTGAGTTGCATAGAAACTTTGAAGTTGAAAACTTTAAAATGAAGTTCAATTCTTTTTAAAACCCTATTCATTTCAAAATGGAAGAAGTCGTATCATCTTCGCACTCTAGGTTTTGGTGTTGCAATGAACTTGAGTTCAATTGGGATCCAAAAATGCAAAATGGAAAGTTTGGGAAAGATGTTTCATTTCCTCTCATTTCAACTTTCAAAAGTTTCAATTTCCACTCAATTTCATTCAATCAATCAATTCGAACAGTAGAATGACAACCATAGTTGTTTATTTATTATAACATTCCAAAATTTAGAATTTTGGGATGACACAAACCTACCACACTTAAAATGAATCTCGTCCTCGAGATTAGAGAGAAACTAACAAGAAAAGGTTAGGGGTTGGGGGTGCTTCTATGGTGTTGATGGGGTATGGTCTAAAATTACTGCCACACGCTTAAAATCAAGGTTACGGTTCCAATAAACTCAGATGCTTCCTGGAGTGCTGCTGACAATTAGCATATATCTTCACATATCTTACAATAACTCCTTCGTGCGCTCTTACATTGGGAGCGTAAGATTTTCCTCGAAACCTTGGGTCGGTTCTTCAAAGTTGTGGTTAAATCGTTGCCCGGATCTTCTTAGGCGATAAGTCGTGTCCATTCCTGGACAGCTAATGAAATACTCTTGGTGGTCTGTTTATGGTTTTCTCTTACGGAAAACAAGTGCAAGTTGAACCTCTTGCGTGTAACCCTCGTTTGGCAACAAGCGCCATGTGTGTAGGTTGTCATCATACCACTCTAAAAACCCATGGCAAAGGTTTCATGACGTAAATCCTTTCTATAGTTAAGTCTCTCAGTTACCATTCCAAATAGCAGGAGCGAATCGAGCGTAAGTAGGTAGCAGGTAGTCAATCCATTCCGCACCAGATCATTACTACCAACCAACGCTAAGGTTTAGTGAATCTCGTGTTCTTTTCGGTCATACTCACGAGCATTGCAGAATTTCTTTTGTTGTGGTACTGGTTGAAGTAAATCCATTGATTACGCAATTTGAACAAAACATCTATCGTTCTCTTCACAACTCTTGAGTTTCACATCGTAACCTCCTCTAAAGCATTATCTTTGGTTAATCTTGCAGTTCTTCCAATTTGTTCCTTCATCAAGGTTACCATGGTTCCTTCTGAAAATCCTGGCACATGAGGGTTATGGCAAGCACTTCAACACTAGTGCGACTGCTCATCCTTGGAGTAACTCTGCTTACACCTCCTTAAAATCGATGGTACTACATTTCTTCATACCATCATATCAAAACAAAACTCCAACCTATTTTGTCCAAACTTCACTCCATAAAGAATATCATTATCATTTACATGGGTGAAGTGTCCTCACGGTACTACCACCATAGAATGTACAAGTTGCCGCAGACCATATTTTTCTCATATCACTTGAAAATGGTGGCTCTCTGTTCATGGAGTAACAACTCACCAAATTCCAACATATGAAATTATCACACTGTAACTTTGTTGATTCGTACATTCATTACAATCTACGGCACCCATTACATGCTTTCAGCTCCTTGAACTCTTTAAAAATGTAATTGCTACTTACTGTCAATATCAAGGTTTAACTACTAAACAAGACTTTCATCTTTTGTCAGGACGTTTGGTAGCATAATATCACTACCGCTTCCTTCTGGCAATGACAGGCCTTTCGATAAGTCTTTTGGGCTTCTTGCGGAGATGGTGTCTACTCTTTGGGCTCTTGGCTTCTTCTCTGGACATTTACTAGCGTAATGACCTAAATCCTTGCACCTGTAATAAGTGATACTTGACTTGAATTCTTCTACTTAAAATTGTGTTGTTCTCGGTTTGCCTACTTTTTCTCTTCTGCAAATTCTCTGTAATGATCAGGAGTTTCTATCTCCAGGAGGTGAGAGTTCACTTCTTTGGCAGGAAGTCTCCGAGATACTCTTGGCTTTCCTTCATGCAATACTCTTGAAAATGTCCTTCTTCTCCACATAAATAGCAGGTATGTCGAAAAATCTGTTTAGGCCTTCACCTTCGGTCTTCTGGCCTTCCTTCATCACAAGTTCTTCTAAACTTTTCTGCTGAGCTTCTTTTCTGCTGCTTGTAACTTCTTGTACCTTGGGGTAAACCCACGACATTGAGCAGAGGTAGTGTGTATTTCCTTCACCACGAGAAACAAGCCAACCTCCCAATCGGGCACATTCTGCCGGTGAATGAATTTTCCTCACAATGAAGCATCCATCTTTGTGTTCCTCACAGAATTAAATCCTGTTTCTCCACTTAAATCTCTTGCAGGCTAAAGTTTTTCTTCTTGGTGTATCATTGTGCTTAGGATGGGCAGATCTCATCAAGTCTTCTTGAATTCCTCTAGTTCTTGCTCCTTCGTCCTTGTATGGATTGATGCATTCTCTCACCAGAGTTGCAGCACTTTATAAAATCTTTGAAAGAGCGTGTTAGTTTTCATACTTCCTTGAAACCAGGTTGCTCCCGAAGTTATTCTCCATGTTACGAATCCATGTCTTGCCTCTGGTGAGTCAGATCCAGAGAATATCGGTCCAACTTCATTTTCATCATCTATGGGGTTCAAGGAGGTTTGCGTTGTTGAGAGAGGTGGGGAGGATTTTGTCCTGATACAAACAATAGTTTTTGAAGAAGCGGGTTTTTTACTTTTGTGTTTGTCGGAAAACATCAAACAAATGGCATTTTCCCAATTCATCGCATCTTCTTAAAGTGTATATGAGGGGTTTGGTCTTCTAAAAATTGAATAATTTCTTGAGAACTTGAAATCTTGAGTCTTCCATTTATTTGGCTTCTAATACATGATGAAATCCTCTTTTCTCTGAAAGGGTCATGGGTTCTAAAATATCAAATCATGCTTGGGCGTCTTGATTTGATCCTCACGGTTATCAAAGGATGAAGGGGTATATTCTAACTCTTTGAGGTGAGAGGTCTGTTTGATAAATTCAGAAAAGATGAGAAGTAAGAGTCTTTTTTGTAAATAAAGTTTTGAGATATCTGTCCTAAAGGCTTTTCCGGTTTCTAAGGTCACGTCCTCTGATACGACATGTACTGCAATGCTGTCTGCCTTGGCGGCCCGACCTCGAGCAGTCGAAGCCTGCATGTTCTTAATGCCATCCACAGATGGTGTCTTTGGCTTTACCGTACATCAATGTATATATCAAAGTGCAATCACATACATAAATGCGTAAAACTGATATATACCTCCCGCAATACTCAGTGAAACAAACAAGCGGGTGTGAAGGTCCCCGCCAGCGCTTAGCCAGCGGGTTGAGTGTGGATCGTAACCACATGTCGTAACTCTCTTACTAAATCGAGAAATATACGCACCTTGCGTCCATTGCAGCCGTGGCAAATCAATGCATTAGACATGTCCGGCAAAAGATCACAATAGGAATAAGCAGATAATAAGCTATACTATATATGCAGTGTAAGCACATGGCTCTTGTGTCTGAGTTTATTTAAGTAAAAGCTGGTTTTATTTTCCCTACATCAAGGGAATAAGTAAAGTCATACTATGGAGTTTTCTATCATGACATGGTTCCGTCAACCCGATGTCTCATATCCCCAAAATCATCTTAAATTTTTTGCCCACAATTGGGAATTTATCAATCCGGTGTTGGGGAGATTCGAGAATGGAGTCCAAGTCCGGATGCTCAAATTATCCGTGGCAGGGACACATTGTCGATTAGGTTTTGCTTCTCTGCAGAGGTTTGTACACTTTACCCATAAGATTCGATCCCTCTTTTACGTTCTCGCACTTGCCGGCGTGTTTGGGAGTCAAGATGGCCCAGTACTGAATGGTCTTCCAAAGAGTTCCTCGACACCTTTGTAAATTACCCATCCAATCCTCTGGTCCTTCTGCATACGCTGAAGTACCCGTCAGCAGTCACCACTAAAGTCAGCAAGCGAGCCCATAATGACTTGCGGTTTGCACGGGTAAGCTTCCGTGTGGAAGTATGCTTCAATCTCTTTGAGTGCAGGTGAAGCTTTTCACATGAGATGTCATGGCGCTTCCTCAATGCATCGACCCGACCACCAAAGTTTCTCCAAGGGCTGCCCGTGAGCGTCCTTCACCCGATGATGTGTATTGAAAATCTGTCTTTAGTCCTGAAGTCTTGATGTCTTGAAGATCTGGGTCCTTACAGATTTCCATCACGGAGTTATCGTCGTCCAGCGTAAACCTCCATTCTGCACCACTCCAAGCACTCATACTGGTAAAAATCTACTATAGCGTAGCATTAAAACCAAATAACGTCCGGGCTTAGTAGCAGGGTGATGATTCCTACCTCTATGCATGCTACTCAGCTACAAGGGATTCAATAACACTACTTTGAGGG